>PVIH01004232.1:0-38611 GCA_004025045.1 Sigmodon hispidus
TGCGCCTTTTTTATTGCTTCTATTTCAGCTTTTATTTCAGCTTTTATTTCAGCTTTTAGTTCCTGGCATGTTTCTTTCATAGATTTGCTCATCTCTTCCAATTTTTTGTTTGTATTTTCTTCTATTTCTTTAAGGCTTTTTTTCATATCTTCTTTGAGAGCTTCGATGATCATCAAAAAGGAATTTTTGGTGTTGCTTCTTTCTGTTTCCTCTTCATTGCTCAGTTCAGGTCTTGTATTTGTAAGATTGCCACTCTCTTCTGGAGTTACCATGTTGCCCTTTGTATTATTATGTAATTTCTTGCACTGACGTTTGCCCATAGCTTCAGTGGTTCACGATTAGATGGGTCCTGGTCAGTTGTGGCACTTGGGTTTGTGTGTCTCCTGTCACCTCTCTGGTCAGGGTTTGATTCTGTCTTTCAGAGACCCCTGTAGTTGTTGGTTTGCTCAGTTCGAGGTCGTAGTGGGGAGCCTTGCAGATTCCCTCAGCAGCAGCTGTGGGTGTGGCCAGGTGCAGAGTTCAGCAGCCCCTGCTCCAGAGTGCACTGGGAAGCCACAGAGAGCACAGGTCCTGGTGGCGGAACCGGAAGCAATGGGAGCTCAACTCTCCCTCCCAGGTCAGGATACAGGCACTGAGGCCTGCCGAACCCTCCTCACCTCTGGTCAGGGTTCGAATCCACCCCTCAGAGACCCCTGCAGTTGGTTTGCTCTGTTCGCTCAGTTCGGGGTCGTAGTAGGGAGCCTTGCAGATTCCCTCAGCAGCAGCTGTGGGTGTGGCCAAGTGCAGAGTACAGCAGCCCCTGCTCCAGAGTGCGCTGGGACGCCACAGAGAGCACAGGTCCCGGTGGTGGAACCGGAAGCAATGGGCCAGTGTAGATTTTCAAATTATGACCTCATAATTATCTGAATTTCCTGGGGTTCTGTCATTATGTCTTCCTTTCCATTTCTGATTTTGGTAATTTGAACACCCTTTCTCTGCTTTTTGGTTAGTTAAGATAAGGATTTATATATCTTGTTGACTTTTCAAAGAATCAACTATATGATAAAATGATTCTTTTTATTGTTCTCTTTGTTTCTATTGTATTGATTTCAGCCCTAAGTTTATTTCCTGCCATCTACTTATTCTAGTTGAGTTTGCTTCTAATTGTTCTAAAGCTTTTTGCTGAGTTAGGCTTCTTGTGTGAGATTTTTCTTGATTTTTTATATAGACATCTAATGCTATTAATTTTCCTCTTAACACTGCTTTCATCATGTCACATAAGTTTGGGTATATTGTGGATTCATTTGCATTGAATTCTATGAAGTCTTTAATTTATTTCTTAATTTTTTCCCTGACTCAGTGATTGTTCAATATAGAGATGTTCAGTTACCTTGAGCTTGTAAGTTTTTTTGTGATTTTTGTTGTTGTTGTTGACTTCTAACTTGTAGGCCATGGTGGTCTGATATGATACAAGGGGTTATTCCCATTTTCTTGTATCTATTGATATTTGTTTTGTGGCCAAGTATGTGGTCAACTTTGAAAAAATTCCACGGGGTGCTGAGAAATATGTATATTCTTTTGTGTTTGGATGGGTGCTTCTGTAAATATATATTAAGTCATTTTGCATCATAACATCTCTTAGGTCCCTTATTTCTCTGTTGAGTCTTTGTCTGTTTGACCTATCCATGGGTAAAAGTGAGGTATTGAAATGTCCGAATATTAGAGTGTACCATTTGATGTGAGGCTTAAGTTTAATAGCATTTCTTTTTCATATAATGTCCTTATAAGAGGTGTATAAATATTCAGTATTAAGATCTCATCTTGATCAATTTTTCCTGACATGAATAAGTAATGTCTGTCCTGGTATCTTTTGATTGATTTTTGTTTGAAGACTACTTTGTTAGATATTATGATGGCCACACCAGCTTTTTTGGAAGGACCATTGGATTGGAAAATTTTGTTCCCAACCCTTTACCCTGAGCCTGTGTCTGTCTTTGAAGTTAAGGTGTGTGTCTTCTGTGGTGCAGAAATGTGAATTTTTTTTTATCCATTGTGTTGGGTTGTGACATTTTATAGGTAAATTGAGTCGATTGATATTAAGAAATCTCAATGACCACTAATTGTTATTCCTTGTTATTTTTGGGCATAGCTTGTGCGTATTTCCTTTCTTTAGGCTTTTCTTCTGTGGGATTATCAATTGTTTGTGATTTTCTGGATGCATCTGGGTTCCCTAGGTTGGAATTATCCCTCTAGTGCTTTCTGTAGTGCTGGATTTGTGGATAGGTATTGTTTCTATCAGTCTTTTGGTTTTGAAGTATCTTCCTTACTCTATCTATGGTGATTGCTAGTATTGCTGGGCATAGTAGTCTGGGTTGGCAGCCATGCTCAATTAATGTCTTTATAATTTCTGACCAAGACCTTCTTATTTTCATTGTTTCCATTGAATAGTCTGGTGTTATTCTGATGGGTCTGCCTTTATGGATAAGTTGGCCCTTTTCCTTTGCAGCTCTCAAAATTTTTTCTTTGTTCTGTAAGTTTTATGGCTTAATTATTATGTGGTCATCAGACTTTTTTGAGGGGTCTAATCTTTTGGTGTTCTGTAAGCTTCTCTCTGTAAGATTTCTCTCTCGGGTCTCTGGACATAGGTCATGCAGTCTGGAGAGAGGTTTGTTTATGATGATGCAACTTGCATGGAAGGCAGGGTCCTGGCCATCACCTATGTGCTCCCTGGGATTTCTGGAGATGTATTTTCCAGCCTTTTCCTCCCTCTGTACAGGAGATGCGAGGTCTGGAAAGATGTCAGTCTTGGGCCTGGACTTCAGCTGTGTGTCCCCTCTGAATGCTGGGGAAGGATTCTTTAGCCTCTCACTTCCTCTGGACACAGGTTGCTGGGTCCAGAAAGATGCCTGTCCATCTATGATGAGTCAACTTGCATTGAAGGTGAGTCTCAGCTGTCACTTCTGTGTCCCCTGTGATCACTGGGGAAGTATTCTTCAGTCTCGCACTCCCTCTGGAAATGAGACTTGATGTCCTGAGAAATGTCTCTCTCTTTTGTAGCTTTCATTATAGTCTTCAATTAACATGAATTCTTTACTTTTTAAATCTGTTTGTATATACTCTACATTTTAATATTATTAGTGCAGCAATAACAAATTTTGTAATGTAAAAGTGACAGCAAACAAAATAATTTATAAATCTCAGTGCCAGTTGTCATATATATATCATAACTTATTAATAAATAAAAAACAAATAAAATAACAGCTATAGAAGTGGCTTATCATGATATTATCTCACAGAGCTGAAGTCTGGGTTTTGTCTTTTAAGTTTATTATGGAGCTTATTTTCTACATTTTTTCATAAGAGAAATTTTATATTTTGACATAATATTTTGTTATTATTAAGGAGTCCTTTTATCGAGGGTATATATACTATAGAAATTAAATCAGTTAAATTTAATTGATATTTTCAACATTTAAACGTCTTTTTCTGATCTCCTGAAAACAGTTTTTCTCTGGCTTAAACAAAATAATGTAGCACTTGGGGGCAAAGATGCAAAGAAACAGACCTGCACTTGAGGCAAAGATACAGAAAACCTCCATTGCCAAAATAGACTTTCTCTTGGAGCTTTGGTAGACAGGTAGGAAGGTGATCCAAACAGTGCAGAATACCAACATGCTGAATGTTAGGTACTTGGCTTCATTGAATGTATCAGGGAGATTTCTGGCCAGGAAAGCTATAGTAAAACTTGTTAGAGCAAGGAAGCCCAAATATCCTAGGGCACAGTGGAAGGCAAGAACTGATCCTTTGTTGCAGACAATCAAAATAAAGCCATGTTCAGTGTGTATATCAGCATCAACAAATGGAGGAGAAGTTACCAGCCAGATTCCACTGAGTATCAGTTGGATCACAGTACACACAGGAATGATAAATTTAGGTGCATTTGATGACAGCAGCCATCTCAATCTCCTATCTGAAACATGTGCCTTGAATGCCAAAACCACAGTAAGTGTCTTAGCCAAGACAGAGGATGTTGCTATAGTGAAAGCAATTCCAAATGTGGTCTGCTGCAAGACACAAGTGGCTATATGTGGATAGCCAATATAAAGAAAGGGACAGAGAAAACAAAATATAAGAGAGATAAGTAGTACATAGCTGAGAACTTGGTTATTGGCCTTGACTATAGGTGTGTCTTGATACTTCAAAAAGAGAGCAAGTACAACAGTTGTAAGAAAAAAAAAAAAACAGAGCCAAGCCAGCCAGAGACATGCCCAAAGGCTCTTCATAAGCCAGAAAGGTCACAACTTTTTTCAGGCAGTAAGTTTGTTTTGTGTTGGCATATTGGTCATCTGGGCACTTCACACAATGATCCATGTCTAGTTATAAAAAAGAAAACATTTTCAGATATAAATTTTCTTCAGTATTTATAAATATAATAGCCACATTAATTTATTAGAAAATCATATCTTAGTTTCATTTTATTCTTGTGGTATACAGAAAGTAAATGTCTGATGGATAAGATTTAATGTTATTTCCATTGATTTTCATAAAAATGAAAATGTTTTGTTTGTATTTATTTTACATACCCATGACCATTTTGATATTTTGAAAAGCAATACTAATTATACTGCCATATAATTTTCAAGTTGTCTTGAGATCCTATCTCAAATTCTGTCATTAATTAAAACACAATTATAACTCAGGGTTTTGAAATTATTCTAAATTTAACTGTGAATTAGCTATTTCATTTCAAATTATTATGTGTAAATCAGGTGCAATTAGGACCAAAAGAAAAATGTCCTTATGTGGCTCCTTGGACATACAAACTGACCTACCATCTAAGGAATATTCAGAATGGAAATAACATTTTCTCAGAGTATAGTAGACCAACTGATTATCTTTAGATTATCAGAATGTTAAACTCTAAATTATACAAGTAAAATTGTTCAGAATAAACCTAAAATGTATGCACATGCCAATACTTACTCATAAAAGTGGCCATAAATTTGAAAAGAATCAATGATGTTTATTTGGGTGGATTTGAAATAAGTGTTTGGAAAGTGGAAAACATATAATTGTATGATAATCTCAAAATAAGAAAAAAGAAACAGAAAATGCCAGCACTAATAATGCCCAAAAATCAGAGACAATATGAAGAAATTTCTACTTTAATTCTCTTCATTTCAAAAATATATCCTTTAACTTTTGTTTCATATTTTGATTTTTGCATATTATCTGCTAATTTAACTATTTTAGAGAGTATTTTAATTCTCTATTTTCTTTTTTTCCTTCTTTATTTATTTTGTATTTATCAAGAAAAACAGTAAAATGAATTTAAAATGCTGATAAGTTAACAATAATTATGAAGAAAATAAAAATCGTAAGTATGACTTATCAAATATTTTTAAATAAAAGTTATTAGTTCAATGCTACCAATTCCACAGTATTTATTGTTAAAATATCAAAATAAAAATAAGCTTTCATGAAAAAGATAATCTATTTCCATTTGCATGTTTCTAATGTGTAAGAAATATGTTCAATTTATTTTAATTGCATTGAGCCAACAGATTATACTGAAAGGAAATGATGACACTCTAGTACTTAATGAATATATCACAAAGTTTACATATTGTTTCAGTGGTTAAATCTTCTCTGATTTGCTAAGCAAAATTATTAAAATGGGTGAATGTATTTCAAATACTTTAATTTTCATTATTTATTTATTATTGAGTATAAAATGTACTCATATATTTTGTCAGAATAGTCTCCGATACAGTAGACATTGACCACATCTTCCTCTTTCTTTATTCTTCCCATACGTTTAAATTAGGAACAAGGGGAATTTAATAAAGCTGCATATTCTTGCTTTGATTTGAACAATACAAGAAGTCAATTAATTTAAATTTTTAATTTTATATCTATGACAGTATTATTTCAATCAATACAATTTTATGCATTATTTTATTCAAGTGGCTTACTTTATTGCATTACTCACTAGGTTTCATCACCAAATACCATTAGTATTTTTGTGCTGTTAAAGTTTTTATACAATTTCCTCAACATCTCTATTTTTATATCATTTAATATTATGTTTACATACTGGCCACATTCTAAATAAAATTGCCACTTAATTCTGTAGCTAAATTTTATCACTACAACAGTAATAAATTCCATTTTTCAAAACATAATATTCTAATGAAAAACATAATTTTCAATATTTCTCTAAATCATTGCAGATTTTACCATCTACTTGATTCAAAAATCTCTCATGTCAAAACTTTGTATAAACATTATATTTTTAAATATTTAATACCAAGTTTGATATGATGGAGTTCAAACTAATCTGCAAATAGAATATTATTAAAAATACAAACTGCCAATGTCAGCATTGTTCTAGCATATGAAAAAGTACAAAAATATGCATTTCTAAAATATTGCAAAATATTACTGAGCATTTAGTCCTTGTTAGAAACTAGAAACTTTGGAGTATGTTTGGAAGTACTGGTAACATGAATATATATAGCATACAAGTCTTAAAAATAAAATTAAAAATAATAATATTAAGAATCATAAATATTATGATGGTCATTTGCAATTGTAACCTTTAGTGCTCTAATGTAATATCCAGAAGAAAATATGTTCATGAGTTGTAGACTGATCAGACAATAAATAGAAAAAGACAGAGGAGGGTAAAGCAGTGTTTCCTATGCTTACCTCCTCATAATAAAATTTCTTTGTTTTTTTTCCCCAAAGAACTTTTTGAGAACTATGTAAATATAATGGAAAATAAACACTCTATTGATTATCTTGATAAATAATATTCTTACTTGTCATGTTGGAAATTTCATTTTCTGTGCAGGGGTTACACTCAAAACAACAGACAGGCTTTCCCTCCAGAGGGGATTTTCTGTGTCCAGGACTACAAGGCCTACTGCAAATGGAGGGTAGAATCTGAAAAAACACCAGGTAACTTATACAGACAAAAAGTTTAATGTAAGTTGTGAAAGCTGTAGTAATTCACAACATGAAGTCCCAGAAAATCCTCCTAATAAATCTACGTATCATAATAAAGTAAAATTTTCATGATTATTAGTAATATGCCTTATGAATATACGGTAATTTAGATGTTGTGACTTATACACATGGAAAGGGAAAGAGACAGAGAGAGAAAAAAGGAGACAGAGAAATAGACAAAAAATATAGACTAGTGCTATTGAGTCAATAAATGAATAAAGGTTTCAATTGTTTTTTCCCCAATAATAAAACATGCCATATAAGAGGATTCATGTGACATATGAATCATTTTAGTTAACACCAAATTACCTGTCTAAAATCTGTAGCCCATTCTATCATTTCTTCAGATATGTACAATGGCTGATTATTTGGAAGATGTCTCGAAAACTTTCCTATTTTTACTTTAAGTCCAAAATGTTTTTGAAAGTCTGTGATATAGAAAATGTCATACTCTATGTTCTGTTTTGACTTCTGGTTCATATCCACTATATCTCCAACAGGATTTACAAATTGTATCTTCTTCAATAAAGAGAGCATCTAAAACAATTATTTTAGTTAATGTCAACTATGCCTACATAATAGAATAGAAAATATAAGTCTATAATTCCTGTAAGTTTTAGTAGATCCTATATAATGTCACTTCATTTGATGTTCTCATAAGTAAATAAGAGAAATTGCATGTAGACATATTTTTTACTAAATTTTATAGTTAAAATTTTCTCCTGGTGTTAATACTCTAAATCATGCACAATCAAATTATGTTTATAAAAAAATAAAAGTACATTATCTATTTATTTTCTAGAAACATTGTTATTTGATTATAACATAGGGAATTAGGTTCCTTAATAGTTCAAATGTGAAAGAACTAATAGTATTATCTGAAATTTATTTATTACAATGATGAGTGACATTTTGTTAATATAAAAGTCAATTTTTGTTGCCATTCATAATTTAAATGAAAAATATTTTTCTTCCTCATGTTAAAAACATAAGATTCACGTGTGTGTGATTAAAATATTCTGAAGAAAATTCTTCACTTATGTTGTAAAATGTTCATTTGTATTCCAGTATAAGCTACATTATAGTTTACAAGAATTACATTAACTTTATCACATACAGCAAAAACGTTTAGAGATGTTTACATCTGGGAGAAAGGTTTGTAGTTCTCATAGATTTAGAAAATTATGGCTTCTATTAAGAAAGTCATCTCTATAACATGGTCATTCAAAAGAAAGACTAGTTACCTGCCAGGCATCAAATTCCAGTCCTTTCCAAGCATTTTCTGACCATAATCCTATTTTTTGCAGAAGCATCTTATGAAGAGAGTAGGCCACAGCATACACAGCATTGTATAAGTTATAACTTGAATCACTCATAGACATTCCATACTTGTATCTAAATAACCACTCCAGTATACTTTCAGTAGAACAATTCTTCAGTGTTTTACAATTAGATGTTGACAAAGAACAGTTAAAATAAATCCACCATAGTTTAAAATATGAAAATATATTAGTGTAATTTGAAGGGTACAATGTCTGCATGAACTGTTTCAAACCAGATATCTCAAAATTATGATGTGAATATATAAGAGTTCCATAAAAAGAGTCAAGAAAGAAACCTCCTTTAGTGACTATCCTATCAAATTGTGACATACTGATCCAGATTCTCTTCATTTTTGAAAATCTCCATTGTATAAAGTTCCTTTGTAGATTAGAGTCTTTGTCTCCATAAACAATCACAGCTTTTGCTGATGACATCATGATCTGGTTGTAATACTTCTGAAACATTTTAAAGTATAATTTATCATCATTTGTGACAATAGTCAGAAATGCTAAACAAACAAGGTGTATTTGCATCTCAGCTCTCAATTCAGAAAGAAATTGAATTCCACTGTCATCATCAGAAATGATCACTCCCACCCAGTTCCATCTGAAGTAAATCATTAGATAAACCATGCCTTGTGTAAGAGATGTGTCCTTTGGAGATATCTGACAGAGATAAGGAAATTGTTCTTGGACACTCAGGAGAGGCTGAAAATGACCATAGTAAAGCTGAAGGACATAGAACATAAACACAGTATTAAAATTAGAAAATAAATAATGCTTGATCTAGGTATTAAATGTGCTATGCTAATCATAGGGGTGTTAGAAACTGTGAATTCTTTACCTTATTATTAAAATCATATCCAATTTCTCATAGTTATTCAAGAACTACAGATAGACTAAGTTGTATAAACTATTTTACATTTCTGCTGTCTTTCATGTTATTTATGATAATTTTTTAAGTTTTTTTGCATAGTGTGTCTAACCATTTATTTTTCATCTCACTGCCTTTTAACCATTTTTATACTCAGCAAGTTAACCTGAAAGAGACAGTATTTTATTGAAAGTAACTCACTCCAACTTACCTCTGGTGTGCTGGATATGTAATGTAAGGGACCATGAGTTGCAGAAAGTCTCCACAAAGGTCCTGATAGTACAATTAAATATTTTCTCTGATTTTTACAGGAGTAGTTAGGAAAGTTTATGCTTCTATTTGCAGATACAGAAAGCTTTATTTGATCAGCCATCAGGTCACATTTGATGTTAACTAACAAAGAAATGTTTGGTAAAATATGAGGATTCCTATTGATTTCTTCCATGGCAAAATAAAGAGTGAAAATCAAGTGGATGTTTCTAGGTGTCATCCTGAAAGCAAAGTATACTATTTATTAGAAATTAGGTTTTAAACATAATAATTTTAAGTATTTTTACTCTGTGTAAAATAACACTAAATTTTGTTTTTTGAAACATTACTATGCTGATACTAGTCCTGTTACCTTGATCACAATCTTATGTACATTTTGTATTTGAGCATGTAAAGTATTAAGTCATATAATATTGGTTATCACTAATGAGGATTACAGTGAGGTATAAAACAACATCTCTTTATATAGACACTTATGCTGTACTGATGCCTAAAACTTATATGTTGACTCTTGTCTTATACTATATACTTGTGGTAATAAAACCAGCATAAAACTGGCACATAAAAGACTTGTTGATATATAAAAATATTAGAGTCTCATACTAAATTCACACACCTATGAACATATACTTTACAAAAATGAAGCCAGAAATGCACATTGGGGAGCTAAAATACTTTTAACAAAATAGTGCTATCCAAAACTTGATATATCAAAGCAGAGAAACATAAATTTATCATTACCTACTGCACAGCACATAATAACTGAAAGTAGGTCAAATAACTCAAAACCATGATATGCTAGCTATCTTAAAAGAGAAAATTGGAGAATAGTTATGAAAATTATAAAAAAAATCCTGATTCAAACACTGATAGTTACCAAAACAACAGTAGCGAATGTATCCTCATGAAACTAAAGAGCTTTCAAAGCTTTAGTAGGTCAAACAATAGCATCAGAGGAACAGAGTTGGAGACTAGATAATGGCAAAAGAACCTTACTCTCTCCTATAAATAAAATGTAACTTAAATTTTTTCTAATTATATTCAGTGTTGCCAAAGTTAATCCAAGAAATGATATTTTGCCTCAATAATACACAATAATGGGATGACAAATCCATTGCCTGTGAAATTGCAATCTTGTATTGCACTATAAAAATCAGTGCATTATTTCCTCAGAGAGCTTGGTGTAAATCTATTTCAAGATCCAGGTTATCTGTCATAGATAGCATTAGTAAGGTTGCAATAAGAGATCATGGCCAAATAACAATTAGCAGGGAAAGAGTTTATTCGTCATACATTTTTATATCCCTGCTCATAATTGTAAAAACTCATGATAAAAACTCAAACAGAGCAAGAAACTGGAGAAAAACTGTTGAAAAAGCCATGTAGAAGTGCTGTTTGGATCAGGACCATAGGGGGACCATAGGACTGTCTACTCCCTGCCCAGGGAGGGGATGGGGAGTTGTGGAGAAGGAAAAAAGATCCTGATGTGGTGGGAGGAGGAAGGGACCTTGGATAAGGATATATAGGGATGGAAAAACAAATTCAGAGGGAAAGCTGAACACAAAGTAAATATATGTGTAGCCATCTTATTTGCATTATCACCCTTGATAAGTCATGCTTATGATTTTTATCTTCTTTATAGTTATTGTTAACTTATCAGCATTTTAAATTCATTTTACTGTTTTTCTTGATAAATACAAAATAAATAAAGAAGAAAAAAAAGAAATGCTGTTTACTTGCTTTCTTTGTGTGGTTGACTCAGCCTGCATTATTACAGAATAGAAACTACAAGAACAGGGATTGCAGGACCCACAATCAGTTGGTCCCTTCCCCATCTATCACTAATTAAGCAAACGTCTCACAGACATGTTAAAAACCAATGTTATGAAGGTATTATTGTAACTGAGTGTAAGATAATCCAATAAAGAAATATAGCTCTAAGATGGCTTGAAATATTTTTCTTATATAATTAAATAGCTACTACTTGTTTAGACATCAACAAAAAGTTTGTTTCCAGCATATGTAGACAATAACTAAGACTCATTTCTGGATAATGTGTGGATAGTGAATGACATTGCTCCATTTGAATATGTGATATAGTCAACACATTCACCACCACTCTTCACAGGGCTCAAGCAACTCCGTGATAGAGAAAGTGGAAAAAAAGTAAGAGTGAAAGTGGATGGAAACACAAAAATAATAAGGCGTGATATGCACAAGATTGATGCAATATGAATTCCAAGATACTGAGGCATTATGCTCAGGGACTGCATACATCTGTGCCAGACAGAGATCATTTGCTTAGTTGGGAAGTAAACAAAATTTATTATCCTAATCTCAGAAGTTATCACCTATCAATTATTGCATGAATTCTATTTGGTATTGTAATAAATTCCCAGAGCCACATATCAGGAAAAGGATAAATATCAGAGGAACAGAGTAACAAGTCACAGCCAGTTCCCACCTTGTGAACTCCTAAAGCCTGTTTCCATGTATCCTCAGACTAAATGCTTATGAGTCTGCAGCTGAAAAGAAAGGGAAGGGGTAACAGGCAAAGGGCTACACTTTTCCCTTCTGTCTCATCTTTCTTTCTATGCCCAGCTATCTTACTTCCTGGTTCTACTTTCCTAGTGCTATGATTCAGTGTGTTTTCCATCACAACCTGACTCTGTTTCAATTTGTAGTTACAGAGATCCAAATATATCTCAGTCTCTGAATACTGAGATTAAAGGTGTGGGTCAATAATACCTGAACTTTATGACTTGACTCCTTGACTCTGTCTTCTAATATTTAGGCAATCATTGTTAAATACACAATGTACAGAAGATCTCAGAGCAGCTCAAAGAGTAAAAACAATAAATAAAATGTATAAAAAATACTTTCAACAAAAATTGCAAAAGATATAATTTGATACATAGTATAATGTAAATATTTTTTAAAAAATACTATAAAACATTATCTCATATATATGAAAAGTTCAAATGATACTGTATCTGATAGACAAAAGATTAGAATTAGGTAGAAATAAGGGAAGAAAAAAGATGAAATATAAAGAATACATTATTTAAGATTCCTAAGAAAATGTTCTATATATTTTGAAGTAACTATGGTGATGGATTTATATATCTCTCTTGGTTGCATTCATATTTTAAAACAAGAGAACATAAAAGATATCTTAACAGAAACACAAACCTCCAAAACAAATTAATTGTTTTACATTTGTGTTTTCTTCTTTGGCATTATAGATAGCTTCAATTTAAATAAATAATTATATCGTTCAGTAATGGTATATTGAAATTTTGCTATGTAAAAGTCACCACCATTTTATTAATTTATATTTTAGAAAATAACCCTTGCTACTTTCTGCTATTATCTATGATAGTGAATCCCTCATCTACTTGGAAAGCTTTTAATCATCAGTTGTTATTTTTCTTTTAAGTCTAAGGAAATGTAGAAGTTTATCTGGTTCTGAGATGAATCATACTATTTTCTACTTATATCTATGAACATAAAGAGGAAACTGTAAACTTTTAACCTAAAGTTGCTACTGACTCAGAACCACTCATCATTTTCTACAACATCACTTTAATTAAAAAAGAAACAGAAACTTTCATCAAAGTTATCTCTACATAGAAGAAAATTACTAGAAAGTAGGTCAATATTGGCGCTTGGTAAATGATGAGCGATGGAGAGCCAGTTTTACTTTTTACATGATTGTAGTACCTTCACTTACTATTGTCAAGTGGAAAGCCATATATTCAAGAGGTGATAAAAAGTACAAACTATAACTAATGCATTAAAAATATGAATAAAGTAAAGTGGTTAAGAATGTGAAATTAATATGGGAAAGTTGTAAGTTTGTGAATTTGATCTTAAAGCATTTCATCAAATCTTTAAATGAGTCATAAAAATTTTAATAGGTATTGAATGTTGAGGTAGTTATATAAGAAAATGACTGAATCATTGCTGAATTGTTTATGTTTTGGAGATTTGAGTCAATTTAAATGGGGATTACTTCTTTTGGTTACTCTCATCACTTCATATTCATATATGAAGTCTGCAGGGCTCAAAATATTTACATCATGGTTTGGACAAACAGAAGAAAATTATAGGCAAAATTAGGATCCCAATTCCAATGGAGAGTATACATATCAATAATTTTCTGTTTATTGTACCATACACAAGCAATGCTAACCTAGAGCTCAGTAATACAAGCATTAATGTGTGCCTCACATCTCATCTACAAGTTGAAAATGTAGAGAGTAAAAACATAACAAGCTTACTGTTCTTCTTCTTTCAATAAAATTCCAATTTATAGAGGATATTAGATGCCACAAGAAGAATCTATTATTGAGTGATAAGGAAATTCTATTTGTTTCTGTCAAAAGAGTTTGGTTAATTCGAAATGATATATCTTAAATGAGAAACTATAAGCGGCCATTTAACTCAGAGGTGTTGTGAAATGACAATGAATTGCATAAACAAACACTCCTTGTAACAAATTACATATGAAGATAGCTAGAAAAGTCAAAGAATTACCAAATAAATAAAACATACTATTTGTTTTCAAGTTAGAAGGAGCTCATTTATACTAAGTTTATAATGAATTCTTTTTTGACATTTTTATTTATTCTTGAATAAAGTCTCATTTTTATCCTTGTATCTCCTTGTTAAAACTCACTTCCCCCTCCTGCTCCTCCCAGTCACTCTGTCTTCTTCCCATTGCCTATCTCCTCTTTGCCAGAAGTGTTCTACAAATAATAAGAAAACAAATGACTCAGCCATCATATTGCTGTTCTTCTATGTTCATTGTGTTGACATAGGAAATTATTACAAAATATTCTAAAAATATGTACAGTAGTGGATATTACCTTAAATTTTATGTTCCTGCGACCTTAATATGGTATTACAAAATAGCTAAACAATAACGTTAAAAGTTTTACAAATAGGTTAATAGGCAGAATGTCTCTTCATAATATCAATATTTATTTCCACATAAGAACCTAATTTGAGAAGAGGAATATGCATTTAATTCTGCCAAATCTCATTCATCATGACTATTTTTTAGAAGGTCATATATTTTCACAGTGATTTGATAATATATTTTTACTTTAATAGAAAAAACATCAGATGAGTTTATTAATAATCCAATATGTTACTTCTACAATTTTATTTTCAGTATATAATATGATACAATGTTTCTAATCATGAGAGAAGCATTCAACTATAGACTAAAAATGATATTAAATAGGCATAGAGCAAATGTTAATATTTAGTCACAAGATTGGGTAAAAAATACTCTAATTGGAAAAAGTTTGCTATGTAATAAAAAGGCTTAATAGAAATATGGAAACAATTTCAGAATATAATAAACATATATATAAAAAGAATGTTTATGAAATGCTCAAAATCATTTCTGTCTAATTTAGGCTTTTATGCAATAATGAGTTCATTCCAAAATTAAATAATTAGTCTGTATTGGTTAAAATGCAAACATCAGTCCAGAAAAAAAATAGTTGTCATACATTTTCATTTTTACTTAAACAAAGTTAGAAACATATCTCTGAACTTCCTTCACCTAGTGTTACATAAATATGTAAGGATAAATAATGTAATTTCAACTGTCAGAGTCTTAGACCTTAAATTTTCTATAATCTTAAAATAGAAGATTAATCACTGGGGTATATTGATTTATTAGCTAGTGAAATTTGAAAGTGATTAGAATTAATTCAAAACATTTTATTCTTGACTTTCAGGTCCAAACTTCCGGTAATGTGTAAATAATCATAGCCTTATTTATAAGATTGATGACATAGGTATTTTTGATACATTTTGTTCAAATATTACTCATTTTACATTTTTTATATACAAGTATTTGGATATTTGTGTTATCTTCTACATGTTCCATATTACTATTAATATTACTTTTATAGCTATTATATGTTCACTTATTTTCAATTTACATTTTTCTTAAAAGCTTAAAATATTTTGATACATCAATGAGAGATCAACACATTTCTAGTTTTACTTTCACTGTAGTTTTTCATTCTTCTGATACTTTTCTATTTTGTAATACAGTCAAAAAAATTTTTTTAGTCTCCATTGACTTTTGACCAAGATATTCTATTGAGAACTGAACATAAACTCTCTCTTACACTGAAAACTACAGTTCACTGGTTCTCACATATACACAATGTCACATTGTTAATTATTAATTTACCAAACATGTTGATCAAGAAATATTGTAGTGGAACATATGAATCAAAGTGGGATAGTTCACTCATCATCACAATAAATAAACTCATTTTATTTAGGAAAACAGAAAAAATATATTTAAATATGGAATAATTTGAAATTATTATGGTAGTGTGTATAAAATATTTTGTCAATAAGACAAAAAAAAACCAGTCTAAAGAATGGGAAAAGATTTTTACCAACCCTACAAGGGAGAGAAGATTGATCGCCAAAATATATAGGGAACTCAAAAAACTAGAGGCCAAAGCCCTTAAAAATCCAATTAAAATATGGGGTTCAGAACTAAAAAGGGACTTCTCAGCAGAAGAATTTATAATGGTTGAAAGTCACATGAAAAAGTGCTCAATATTTTTAGCCTTCAGAGCAACGCAAATCAAAACATCTTTAAGATACCACCTTACAGCTGTGAGTATGGTCAAAATTAAAAACACAGATGACAGATGACAGACTATGCTGGAGAGGATGTGGAGCAAGGAAAACACAGTCCCATTATTGGTGGAAGTGTAAACTAGTTCAAACACTTTGGAAAGCAGTATGGCTGGTTTATTAGAAAAGTGGGAATTACTCTCCCCAAGAATCCAGCAATACCACTCTTAGAGGCATAGATCCTAAAGACGTGCATTCACATCCCAAAAGCATTAGCTCAACTATGTTCGTAGCAGTATTATTCATAATAGCAAGAACCTGGATACAACCTAGATGCCCCTCAACTGAAGAATGGATTAACAACTGTGGCACATCTACACAATGGAATACTACTCAGCAGTAAGAAAAAATGATACTCTAAAATTTGCAGGCAAATGCATGGTTATGGAGAATATCCTTCTGTGTGAGGTATCACAATCCCAGAAAGAGATGCAGGGAATGTACTCACTCATTAGTGGACTGTAAAAAAATTAAAAGAGAGAGATAGTCATTGTACACAATAACTCAAGACCAGAAGATAGATAAATGACACATTGTCTCACTTCAGCCTTGATGGCTTCTGGCAGAGGGGTGGGTAGAAAAAGACTTGCCTTCCTTAAGGGTCTGGCCACAGGGAGTTTAATTATGCTCCAGTAAGCAAATGAGCAGCAGGAATGGCTGCTTTTGTGAATGGGGAGATGGTAAGTGTGGGCATGATACTGAGAGTTTTGATATCTGAGTTTGATGTGGTGCATGATGTAAAAATGCCATATAATAAGTATATAGGAAAAAATTTAAAAAAAGAAAAAAAAACATTCACTTAACAAGAGGGAAATCATTCCTATCACAGAAAACATAGTAAACTTCCCAGTGCTAGATAAGTCATAGATTATGAAGGAGAAACTACAACATTCTTTTCATAGAGTCTTTTAAAATTTGAGAAATAAAGAGAAAAAACTGCAGGAAGACCAAATATTGTACAGTGAAAAGAGTCTTGATGTGTTTGCAACTATATCTATCTAATACTCCATATAGGGCAACTGTTACACCCAAAATTATTTTTGCACACTTGCATAGCATCATTCACTCTGCATTCCAATCTGTTAGAGCCCTGGCAATCCCACAAGTGCTATCTCAATGGTGCTTTAATTTTTCCCTCTCATGTTCAAACATATAGAATAATCTCCTCTTGTAATTTCCTTGGGCTTTCTTCCTCCATTTCTGTGCTTGTTTTACATAATTTTGTATTCTTTTGTGAATTTGTCCCATCCAAAAAATTTATGTCTTCATTTGATATTTTTCAAATGTTTTATATATAGAACTAAGTATTTGGATAAACATTAGTCATTTTGCATATGGACTAATTTTAAAAAATTTGGAAACAAAGAAAAATTGTAGTGAAACATATAAATCAAAGTGGGGTACTTCACTCATCATCCCAATAAATAAACTCACTTTATGTTTAGGAGAAGAAGAAGAAGATATTTATATGTGAAATAAGAAAAATAGATGAAAGTATATGCAGCAAAATGAGGCATAATAATTTGAAATTAATAAATGTACTTTAGCCTGAGAAAAATAGATAAATTTGTAACTTTAGTAATTATGTCTCAACTTTTAGCAGGCGAAACAGGCAAAATTTTTATTCTAGCACACTTTACATGGATTCTATGTACCTAGAATTTTGGAAAAGCTCCTGACCTTGAACAAATATATGGCTGTATATATGAAACAAAAACATAAAGGAGAGGATGGCATAAAATTCTCATGGTGAACAGATATTTTGTTATACATCTAATTTCAGCTGGAGGAGTCATAAAACATAACAGTTGTAAAATTATGATAGACATATTTTTGACAAGAATCATCTTAGTACCTTTCTAGTATATCTTTCTAAAGTCAGATTATATATACTATTTCCTCTACGCAAAAATTGGATATTTTATGCTGATAAAAAAATTAGACAAAAGAAATACTACCTCATTGTAGCTCCTATGAAATAAACTAAAAGCAGCATTTGGTTCTGTTTGTGAAGGACATCATATGACTCTAGTTTTTAGTTGCCAATTTTAGGAATAGCTTCTAGAGGCAAAGTTGACAACCTGGATTATTCATTCCACATGCAGCCTGGAATTAGTGACTTAAAAAGCACAAACAAGCTAACATCTGGACCTTCAAAAAGAGGACAATAACTTTCAGTAAACATAAAATAAATTTGGATAATGTCTTATGGGTGTAGAATAAACACAGACTGATTGTACCTGGTATAATGGTATACCCCAGAGTAGCACTGAAATGTATTTTATATACCATGATGAATAAAAATTAATAAAGAGGCACTTACTGCTTATCGAAATTCTCATGAAAATAATCTATTTTCATTTTGCTATCCCCTGTATAAATGGAAAAGAAACAATCAATGTCTTTATCTCCTTCTGTGTCTTTCTCATCTTTCACTCTGAAAAAGCACACAGGGTCAGTCAATTTGCAGAAAACAAAGTGAGGCTTCAGGACCAGAAAAGCAAAGATCACAGACAAGATCATTGTAAAGTAAGTAAGAAAAGAGCTGCAGCAAAGTTCAGCATAAAGAGTGAGGAAGCAACCAATGTATCAGTTATGAATAAACACTTCTATGTTTCTCTTTTTAATATTATAGTTACATCTAAGAAAAGTATAGTTTTAAGTCATCTCAGTAATTTTATTTTAATTTTTTGTTTGTCTCTGGAAAACTTCATGAGCACTTTTTGGCCTGGGGCTCTAAAACTGATTCCCTAAGTGCAAGAGACAATTATGAGATAATAATTTTATTTATGGTTGTTCTTCACCTCTATATTCTTTATGATTATATTGATGTTATTGAACAAAAGTTCACAGAGTTTCTCTTGGGAAAATGTGATGGCATGCCTAGTTCAGTAAATCAATTCTCTGATTATTATTTGTAAGAGTTGATTTGGATTACAACAGATATTTCAATTGAGATTTTTGTCAAAATAGTTCTTCCTTAGCAGACCTTATTGCAGGGATACAGGGAATATGATCAGTAATGTTCATGAGAGAAATTAGTAAAATTAGTGTGTAATGTATGAGATTGTTCTGTACCTACTTTAATGTTGGTTTTCCAATCTGTCTGTCTTAGAAACTTCTACATGGAAAAGGATAGTGTCATTTAGAAAATACAGTAGTCTAGAGGATGAGAAAAATATCATTAACTATATATCAGAGAGAAGAATATTATCCAATGTATATAAAGATTTAGAGACAAGATATATGTAAATAAAACAGATAACTCAACAAAAGGCTAAATACCTAAATAAAAAAATGCCAATAGAGAAAATTTTAATTGATGAGAAACACTTAAAGAAAAGTTTAACATTATTAACAAACGTGTAAGGAGTAATCTAGTCTATACTGTGGTTCTATCTGTCACTTGTCAAATTGTCTAACATCTACAATATAAGTGAAGTCGAACTGGCAATGAAATAAAGTAAGAAGAACATTTCCACATTTCTCATAGGAGGGTAAAGTCATAGAGCTACTTTGAAAATCAGTGTGGCTGTTTCTTTAAAAGATAGCAATTGGTCTACTTCAAGATATGTTAAACCGTATTTGAGCATATACTCAAAGGGTGTTTCATCTTACCACTGATATACTTCTCATTTATGTCCCTTGATACTTTTCTCCTAAGAGTCAGAATTAAAAAAAAAATAGACTCTTCTCAACAAAATAATAAGACTCTTCTCAACAAAAATGTAAAGAAATGTGGTACATATTTACAATGGAGCTAATTAGACAATGATGTCATGAAAATTTGAGGAAAATATTGATTGAATGAAGAAAATTGTACAGAGTGAGGTAATCTAAAATCAGAAGGTAATTGTGGCATGTACTTGCTTATATGCACATGTAATATAAGAAGTCATTGATAACAAAAGTTCAATTTTAAATCCATAGAATATATTTATAGGCAGAGGAATGGAATGGAACAATAAAATATCCTTATGAAAGTTATGTTAAATGGAAAGTTATAAATGAATAAGGGTGGAGGTTTAAATGTGGATATCAAGTAAGGAACAAAAGGAAAAAAGTATTAAAAATCATGGTTCATTTGAGGATAGTATGTAACACTATTACAATCGAGATTTCTCATATATCTATGTATATATGTATGTATGTGTACATATATAAATATATACTTAAAGGCATATCACTGAAATTGACAATACTAGAACACACAGTTTTAACTGCCTATTATGGTTTTTTTTTTTTTACACAAAATAAGCTTTCAATATTCAGTTTGGGTTACATCTAAATAAGTTCTTAGTCTATGTTGGCCCACAAAGATCTAGGAAATCACCAGGATGTTTCTTCATGTAAAAATTGTTCTACATATACTGTAAGCAAAGTTTCATGGCTGAATATGACATGTACACTACTCATTAAAAATGAAAGACATCAAGCTGGGTTGCACATAGTGACTTTTCTCCCATGTTTTATTATTTTTCATATGGAAACTCTTCTGTAAGCTCTCAAAAGTAATGTAAACATTGAGCTAGTTACAATTTTTTTGCATGCTTCTGTTATTTAATTAAATGTATAAGCCACTAAGGGAAAGTATGTTTTCCATGTCAGGACTGTTAGTTACAAAATTTATATGTATAATGTTATACTGCCTGAAAGATATTCTCTGGCAAAAATAGCTAAAACCTAGTAGGGTCTGACTCCAGAAGCCTGAAATCAGGGGCTATATTTCCCTCCATGCTTTGCGCCATCCACATAACTCATTGGATGCTGTCAAAACAAAACCAAGTAAGTCACTGAAACCAAAGCACCCTGAGCATCCTCCCTGTGACCAGCCCTCCTCTGCAATCCCAGTATACAACACAAACAAAAGATCAAAATACACCAGTGGGAAAAATAATTTATGGATTGGCCTCTCATCTGGACTGCCCCAAATCCCAAATCTAATTAAACCACGGAGCACATATCATGCCTTTCTCTATGTCATCAAAAGATCAGTAAGGGAATTGGACCCTGTACCCAATCTAGAGGCACTACACTTCTCTGCTTCAGTCTCGACAAGCTTATAAGCAGAAAATTACCTGTCTTCAGGTTGTGTCCTTACCCATAACACAACTGAATGCAAGAGCCTCTCCACTACCTAAACTCAAGCCCCTAAACATTCTCCTCATTAGCCAGCCTCACAATTCAATTCCCTCAGACTACACAAGCATAGGTTCTAACTAAATAACTGGGAAAACAGACAGAGGCAAAAGCCGTAACTGTGGAAAAGAGATAATTAAACAATAGTCAGTGTAAGAACACATTAAAGAGCTGAAATAGCAATATAGCACAACTAAAACTCTATGATCCATAACAGTAAATTAAGTATATTCCATATAATCTGAAACAAAAGAAGATAAAATTAAGATTACCTTAAAAATACAGAGAATCAAAAGTAAATGAAAAAATTCGAAAAAGTTAAAAAAAATTAGAAGAAATCAATACATCCTTTAGAGAAAGCTAACATAAAAATAAACTGGATTTACCAAGGAATGGAGACTGATCTAAGCATTATTGGGTCAGGGGGACCATAGGACTGTCTGCTCCCTGCCCAGGGAGGGGATGGGGAGTTGTGGAGAAGAAAAAAATGACCTGGTGTGGCGGGAGGCAGAAGGGACCTTGAATAAGGATATACAGAGATAAAAAAGAAAAAATTCAGAGAGAAACCTAAACACAAAGTAAATATATGTGCAGTAATCTTATTTGCATTATCACCCTTGATAAGTCATACTTATGATTTTTATCTTCTTCATAGTTATTGTTAACTTATCAGCATTTTAAATTCATTTTACATTTTTTCTTTGTTTTCTTTGTTTCCTTTTTGAATCTAGAACAACCTAATGCACAGCTATACACCTGGATTCTGGTAACAGTTTTTGATCAGTAATGCTGGAGGAATACTGAGAACTAGACAACTATCATATTTAAAATGTAAAATAATTTCCACTTGCTGGTCTCATTTTTGTTTGTTTTTAATGCCACAGAAGTCACCTGCCTATGGGAGAATTTGTTACTATGATTTAAGATCAAAGCCTAGGATCACAAAGCCCTACACACTCAAGAAAGCATTTACTATATCTAGGCATAGAAATATAACAAAATAAAACAAAAACAAACATGGCATTGTGAAAAACCAAATAGAGGATCAAGATAATAAGCTCTGATGACAACCAAAGCCATTTAGAATAAATACTTAGGATTTACAGTAAGCAGGACAAGAGGGTTTCATTACCTCCCACTTCTATGCATGACAATTGCTGCAATTGCACAAATGTTTTGGTCTAAGTGTACTCTGTCTTATAAGGTGATATAAACATAAGTTAGAATTATGTTATCTGTCTTCCTAATACCCAAGATCTGTTGCTAGCACTTGGGCTGCAACATTTTTTTTTCTATACGACTATTACATTTAAATTTTGATACCCAATGGAATACCTGAGTAACTTTGCAAATACATTGTGTTCACTGAACCTTAAACGCTCAGTTTGTTCATACTGGGGCATTACATTGTGGGTAAATGTTTAGAGATTATAGTTACCATAAACTCTACATGGGTTTCACAAAGATATTATATATTTTTGTTACGTTTTGTAAACTTATAGAGTATATTAAGTCTATGTTAGTTTGATGCAAGAGAGGAGTAATCATGGCTGATTGTTTCTTTTGGGATAAATACCTGAACGTGCACATAAATTCACCTTCTTTTTCAAATATAACCATTCTTGTCATGTTTTTGTTAATTTTTGAGAAATAATATTCAATGCTAAGTTTTATATTTTTCAATGTCTTGTATATAACATTTAGTATACAGCCTCTTCTAGGACGCTTTTTTCATTCTAGCATTCTTAAGATATATTTTATTTAACATGTGTATTTCATCTAAATTTCTGTAAAATGCAATGATTCATAGATCAATATTAAAACAGATTAACAAATATTAAATAATATGTAAATTCTTCTTGTCAGTGTCTAAATTTGTCTTTCAATTAGATATGTGCAAAAAAGAAATAGGTGCTAAATTTAAGGTTTGTGCATAACCTGTAATTTTGATCAGGCCGAGATTTGGTTATTCATTATAACAGTATAAATCATGTTGAATGTCTAGAAAAAAAATCCTGCTTATCATCTTTACATGACAAATATAATTCATAGTTGTACTTTATGGAGTAATTTGGCAAAAGAGATTGACTTAGAATAAGATATAACATAATTCAGAGTTGGTATGAGCCATGATATGACCATTCTTGTGATTAAAGTCAGGATTGAAATTCCAAACAATATTCTGATGGTTTGAAACTTTCAATTTTTTTTTAAACATAAGCTATAGACATTTGATTATAATTTCTACTTTAAAAGTATATAATTAATATTTTAGATATAAATATTTATAAAATATATTTTCATTCCTTTTTAATAGTTTCACAAGTATATCCTTTATATTTTTCTTATGTTTCTATCTTATAGTTTAATCAAGCAAGATATTCTACCTATGTATAACATGTCTGCATAACAATAGTCAAGTTTTTCTTCAAATGTTTTTTTACTTTCTCACTGATGAACAACTTTTATGCCTATAATACCCGTATATTTTTCACAATTAGGGTAAAAAGAAACAACTTCAGTTTTCCAAGACTTCAATATCTCATCCCCCACTTCCATTTGAGTTGTTCCTAGGTTTGTTTTGTTCTGTTTGTCTTAATTCTTTCATATCTTTATTTCTTCTCTTTTTTAAAAAATAATAAAGTGCTATTTTTCTCCCTAAATACCAGCATGAACCTGAACAACTCATGGAGATTTTTCATATTTTGAGACTACTAAAATACTACAGTGTTTTCTAACAACAAATATAATTATAACTTTATCTTCACATCTCCCAATACTGAAGATTTATTACAATTAGTTCTTCTCTTTACACCTTTCCCGGTTCTCTTTACTTAAAATAACTGTTTACTTCTTAATTTTTTAGTGGACTATACAGTAAAACAGTAAAGATAGATAAATAAGGAAATACAAAGAAGTCACATTTTCCATCCCTGTATATCCTTATTAAAGGTCCCTTCCTCCTCCCACCACATCAGGTCATTCTTTCTTCTCCACAACTCCCCATCCCCTCCCTGGGCAGGCAGCAGACAGTCCCATGGTGCCACTGACCCAATATTGCTTAGTTCAGTCTCCACTCCTGGCAGATCCAGGTTTGTCCCCCCTCCCTCTAGAGTGAGTCAGGTCTTCCTTTAGGTGGAGTGGGATCTGAAGAGTCAGTCCAGGATGTTTCGGATCCCAAGGTGTTCAGTGGTTGTGGTTTGCAGCTTGGGCATGCTTGGATTTTTTCTTGTTTGTTTAGATACCACTAATGAGTGAGTACATCCCCTGCTTATCTTTGCTGTTTAAAAGCAGCAGGTAAATAACTCTCTGAACTTATGCATGAGCAAGTCTAAAGGGATGAACAAAGATGTGGACATGGAAGAGAGAAGGAGTGGGTGGCTCAAAGCATTCTGAGAGTAACCAGATTAATTCACATAATTATGAAAATATAAAATTGTCAAATAATAAATTTAACTAATAAGACAAGTTCAGTAAATAGTTTATATGTGCAGCATAAGATTAGGTGAAAACTAGGAGAAATCAGGTGTGGGAGATAAGGACTTTTAATCTCCAAAAATTCTAAAACAAAATTCAATAGTTAAGAAAAATATAATTTAGATATCTCTTCTTGGATATTTTTTTCCTAACAAAAGTCAAACTAGAATTTATAAAATGTCAAATTTTAGGCTGTAGGACACAGACTTTATTGTAAGGTTCACCTATGATAGATTCTTGGACAAATACTTAAGGAAACTATTAATTTCTCAATAAAAATATAGACTTTAGAACACTGGGATTACTTCTTGTCTGAGTACTAGTTCAAAACTGATATATTTAATGATATGCAATAAGAGAATCAGAGTTTTATAGAGATAAAAAGCCCTTTATCTATGATAGTCATCTAGAAAAAATTGTTACAAGCAAATTAACTCAATAAACATGTAATTTATTAAAGAGAACTCCCAACAGAGGACTCTTACAAATCAGTATATATGCATTTTTTGCCTCATTAGTATCTTGTTTGATTAGTTCAAAAGCATATATAATTATTTTTTTCCTTGCTAACATATCCAACAGTTATTTTTCATAGTTTTCATGGTATACACTATTTATTTTCAATCATTTTTAGCTCAGTGGCATCATATGTGTGCATCAATATCTTAGTGTTTTATACCAATAGATACTTCAGACATTAATGTGATAATTTGATCATGATATTCTATTATATTCTTTGTTTCTCTTTTTCTGAATGTCTCCAATTCTACTGTAATATATTATCTCACCAAACAATGGTAGATCAATCATAAAATCTGGAGTTTTCCTATATCTTCATTCAGCTCTGAAGAATATAATTTCTCAAAAACAGCACTTTTTCCAACTTTTGAACTGTTAACTGGAGAAGATAAAGAAAAGACAACTCAAAATACAAAAATTTCCACTGACTTCTTGTAATCCTACCAGTGACCAATTATGCTTTATTCAAGTGATTACAGCACACAGGCCTATGATACCTCAGCCTAACTGGCAAGGTTCATACAGCCAAATTAGGTTTGAAGATTTACTACCTAACAAGACACTTAGAATCCCACGTTTATATTCAAATAGAAACAGACAAAAATGCCATATGAAGTTAGGCTATATAATTTTATTCTTTTGTAATGAAGTGTATATTTACTCATTATGAATAAATTACTATGTTTATGTTTCCTCTAAAATGCATAATTTTTATTAACAGGCATTGCATCAATCAAATTCTACAAATAATTCATCATGTGATCTGCTATTTTGCTCCTTGTTTCTGGCACAAAAAATGAAGTGATGTTAACTGCAATTTAGTCAAAATTATAGGGATTAAAACAAAAATATCAGAGTGTTACGTGTAGGCCGAAAACATATCTTAATAGAAAATTTAGAGCAATTTTTAAATTGGAAAATAAGAGAAAATAATTTAACATTTAGATTACATAAATTTATACTTTTATGAAGAATGTAAAAGCCTCATCTAATTATTTATTAAGTTTCAGAACATTATGTCCTATGAGGTACTTTCTGTTTGACTCTGGTCTTTCATTATATGTCCTTACATTCATAATAAAGATCTTATTGATTCTCTCTTAACTAGTATGCGCTAATTTCTATATGTGATTTATTTATGTACTGAAATGGTTTTTGGAAGATAAGCTCTACTTGTATTAGAAGCTACTTAAGAGCAATTGATTTGGGCTTAGACACATTCATTCACACTACTCTAGAGACAAAAAAAAAATCTTAGACTTTTTCTCCTTGAGTCTTTTTTTATTTATTTTTTTTTTTTTACTGTTAAGTACAATATACTCACGAGAATAAGATGATTGAAACACAAATTTGATATGACTTGATCTAAAGATAGACTGATTCTCTTGTTTTAGAGGAACACCTACAGTGATATCCCTAGTCTCAGTACAAGTGCCCTCCTACGACAAATGGATAATTGTACACCTTGTTGTACATTCTTGTCAGTATAAGCTGTCTATTTATTATTGAATCTGGCCATTCTGACAGGTATAAAATAAAATCCCATAGTAGTTTTGATTAGCATTTTCCTGGGAACTAAAGAGGATCTAGAATTCCTTAGTGTTTTCCAAGCATTTTAGTTTTCTGTCTGCAAATACTTTCTGTAGAGTGCATTCCTGTACTATAATTAGGTTAGATTTTTTTTGATATACCATGTTTTGAGATTTTATTCTTATAGATTTTGGATACTAACATTCTCTCAGTTGTGTATTTGACTAAAAATTATTTTCCATTCAGACTTCAACTTTGTTGAAATAATAATGCTTTTTGCACTTTAGAACTTTTCATGTCATGCAATCCTGTTTATTGATTATTAATCATAGTGCCTATGCTAAAGGCATTATGTTCAGAAAGTCTTTTTCAGTGTCAGTAAACCTTTTTGAAGCTATTTTTAATTTTGACTTCTAACACACTCTGCATTTTGTGCTTTTGGAATTGAGTCTTCATGGTGCTTAATATAGAACTTTTTTTATTCTCTTACATTAAAACATACAGTTTGTCCAGGACAATAAGATAAAGATGTTGTCTGTATTCCAGCATGTATATCTGACTTTTATATATAATATTAGAAACTCATAGTTGGAGCAAAATATGTGTGGCTCATCAATTTAATTGTACTGATCAATATGTCAATTTGCATAAATATAATTATGTTTCACTCTAATGGTAATATCTTCAGCAGTTCTTTTCATTATGCAAGTTTGTTTCAGTTATTCAGATTTTTCTATTCTTTCACATTAAGTTCAAAATTGTTCTTACAAAATCAGTGGAAAATTCTGTTAGTGTTTTGATGGGGCTTACATAGAATATTTAGATTGCTTTTGCTAAAATGACAGTTTTTAAAATAGTACTTCTATCAATTCATGAACATCGATTACATTTCAAACCACTCATGCCTTCTTTGATGGTTTTATTTATTGTCTAAAACATGATATCATATAGTATAAAAACCTTATCCCAAGATATTTTATGTTATTTAAGAACATTGTTCAAAGTGGTGGTTTTCCTGATGTCTTTAGCAGTTTGTTTTTTATTTGTATAAGAAAGTGACTGATTGTGTAAGTTAATTTTGTATCTAGACACTTTGATCAAAGTTTTTATCATTTATAGAAGTTTCCCAATAAAGTCTTTGTGTCACTTATGTGTACTATAGCTTCCTTAGAAAATAAAGATATTTTGATTTCTTCCTTCTAATTTATATCTCCTTGATGTTTTTTAGTTGTACTACCTCTCAGGACATGACATCAAGAACATATTGTGTAGGTGTGGGGAAAGTGGACAAAAATAAATCAATTATGATGCAATACCTTGTAGTTTTTCTAAATTTAAGTTTGTGTTGGCTGTGAAGAAAATAGGGTACATTTATGCAATAAGATATTACTCAGGCATTAATAACCAAAAATCAAAATGTTTTGGTATATGAATAGAAGTAGTAAAAGTCATTCTATCTTAGATTACCCAGGCCCAGAAAGACATATGTGCTATGAATTTACTTCTATGTTATTAACTATGAAGTCAATAATAACCTATCTGCACCATGTATAATTACAGAGGTTGAGTATAAAGTAAGAAACTTTGTTCTTTCTTGTAAATTATATTATTCATTTTACATCTATTATGAGATTAAAATAATTGAATTGATTCTATTTTTTATATTATTTATAAATTTTTGAATCACAGCATCAATAATCTTTGAACTGTTTATATAGCTATTAATTGAAAGCATATCCTTTTATTTAAAATAGAGATAGGGTTATGGTAGAAAAGCACTCTACATTGAAATCTGCAAACACTAGAATGTATATTTGCTTTTCCCCTTTTTGATTTTTCTCAATTTATCAACTGTCTTTACTTTCTCTGGTATCAGAACTGTAACAGACTAAGTGTTGGGGTATGTATTTTCTAGTTATGGGTATTCAATATAATTCATTGCAATGAAATTTCTGTTAAATACACTGATACATTATGAAGCACAACTAGATTTGAGGTGAAGTCATTGCAAGTGTAGAGTTTGTGATATATTTTTTACTGTTTAATCTTACCTCCATGAAGCATATCTTGACTACCCTTATGCAGAAGATCAAATGTGGCTAAACATGAGTTGAATTGTTTCATTATAAAAATCACATGAAGTATAAGAGGTTCATATTAAGACAAAATTGGGGGTGATGTTGTTGGAATTGGTTCATATCCAAGTCAGTGTTCTCTGTAAATTCCTTGTCTCTGTATTTGCAGAAACTGTTTATACTATATGTTAAACAGTCGCAAGCACAAATTAGAGTGGGGACTGGGAATCCTAGGGCAGTGGGAGAATAATTTAAACAAAGTAATGGATGCTGGAAAAAAATTAATAGTTTATTGTAAGATAAAAAGTATAACAAAACAACATGTTCACTTCCATTGTGTATCAATGACTGAAAGACAAGAACAAAATCTAAAATTATAGTAGAATGAGATGAAAAGATATATATTATTCCATTTATAAAAATAAATAAAAATAGCAAATGTCCAGGCTAATAGATCTAGGCAACCTTTTAGCTATTACTAAAGAGAAGTGAAAACAAATATGGAAAATTATTTGAATATAGCAATTACTGGTATAGTATTCAGTGATATCCTTGGGATATTTTAAAATCTGAGACTCAAAGAGTCTGAATAGTATTGTTCAGAAGATGCGAGCAATAAAGGACAGTTGGTGTCATGCTTGAGGATAGTGTGAGAGCTGCACATGGAATATTTTTTCTAGAACAGTACAAGAAACACTAGCCATGGCCATTTAGTTACTGAGATCAAGATGAATTCCTATTAAAAGAATAAAAGAACAACTTAACATACTTTTAATGGCACCTATGAATGAAATATCTGGTCAGATACAGATAAAATTATGACAAGTGGTATGAGGATATCTCTCCATTTTTTCTATTGATTTTTCTTTCTTATTACACTGGCTATTATTTTACATAAATATATGTGTGAGAGAGTGTCAGTTATCTTGGGACTGAAATTTCAGTTTTGAGCTTCAAAGGAGTGCTGGAAATGGAAGGTCAGTCCTCTAAAAATGTACTCAGAGTGTAAGCACTGAGCCATTTACCTGTCCAAGTCTAAGCATCTTTTATTTTAAATGAATAAAAATACATTCTGAGACAATAGATTTACTTATCTCATGTTGATCCTTGGTAAGAAGCCATTTTGGAGAGAAAATATGAGTAGTTGAATAGTCTCCTGAACTACTATAGCTCTTTTGTTTTTTATCTTGATTATATAATAGAAAATAGGATTTTGACATTTCAGTTAAAGAACAATTTTCAACCATTTAGCAACCTTTGGAGACTTCATACAAACAAATGATAAGATCATTTTAGTAATAGATGAAAAATCATCCTAAGTGAGGGCATCCAGAACCAGAAAGACAAATGTGATGTCACTCATTAATAAGTGATGTTAACTTTAAAAAAATAAAAAAGAATAGCTATGCAAAAATAAATAAACATAGAAAGCCTAAGTCAGAGGGAGGCCCAAAGTTGGACACAGGGATTTCATTGGGAAGCATAATTTGAAGAGATCTCCTGAGTGGATTGTGAGCTGGTGGAGATAGAAACATGAAAGTTGAGTTATGGTTTGTTTTAATAATGAGTGTTCTGAAATAGATGACTAGAAAATGTGTTGGGGCTTTTGGGGGTCAGATTTGTGATAGAAACTTCTACGAGTATATAAAGTTAGCCCAAGCTAATATGCCAAATAATAGTGGATATGTAGTTTGAAATGGCCATTTTCTGAGATCAGTTTGGTGACTACTCCACTGTCATTACCTTCTTGTAGTAGTTGAGTAGAAAAGTTGTAGAAACCCACAGCAAATCATCAGGTCTCACTCAGGCAAACTTTCTGAACAAAGGGAGGAAGAATTTTTGGAATCACAGAGGGCAGGGCCACTACAAGAAAACTCACAGAAACACATGGAGTTTTGGTCACTCAAAAGTGAGCTTGCATGAGATTGGTTTATGTTCTCTCTATATAGTTGACTCTTGTATGCCTTTATCTTCTTCTGGGACTCCTAACAGTTACAGAAAGAAATCCCCCTAATGGTTTGGATGACTCTAGGGTACCTATTCCTCATACTAAATTGCTGTGTCCAGCTCAATACAAAGTAAGATACTTAGTCTTACTGCAAATTGATATGCTATATGTTATTGGCACACACAGAAGGCTTGCTCCTTTATGAAAAGACACAGAAACTTGGTTTTGAGGGGGCAGAGGAATGAAGGACTAGAACTGGGGGAGAAGAAGGGGAAGGAGAAACTGAGTTAGTGATGTTAAATACATAAGTTATTAAAAGGAAAAAGAAAAAAATTCACAGAATGAAAACTAAGTGCTTTTCATTGGGACAATGTAAACAGTAACATAAGAGTTTTCACAGAAAACAGATGCACCACAGCTATCACAGGGTCAAGTGTGTAGTAATTAACTTGTGATTAAGTGCTTTGTGAAGAAGTCTCTAGAGCACTCCGTTCAACCTTGTCCACATCGGAAAATGTTCTGCAGTGATTAGTCCCAAGTCATTTAAAGAATAGAGCAATGATTGTTCTAGAAGGCCCATCTATTGCTTGAGCTTAGACAAACAGAGTAATACATTCCCAAGTCTTTTCATATGGACAATGTATATACTAGGAAAAACCAGATCATTTTTATGAACAAGTTTAACAGCAAATGTTTGATGGGTTTTTTTCTGAGACGTATGTATTTTATTTATCTTTAGCAAGAAAAATTATAAAAATAATATCTAGTTCCAACTCCTCTAATAATATTAACCTGGGTATACTGTATACACTCACATAACTAAAGTATGCAGAAGAAATAGCAATATCTATGTGATTACTTACAATATTTAAGTCGACATAGAAAATTGTAACTTACTGGCTATGAGCTCATGTGCAACAGTTATGTTATACCCAGACAAGAACATTTTACATATTTGTCGTTTCTCTTCTAGCTCTTACATTTCTTCTGCCTTCTTATTTAAAATGTTTGCTGATATGTGAAAATGTAAAATTGATGTATACATTTCATTTATAGCTAAGCATTTAAAGATATTTTTAAAATACCAACAATACAGTTTTTCCCTTTGATCTCTGACTTTTTCAGTTATGGTTTTTCACCATGTTCAGATTATCAACCCTGATATTAGTCTTTGGATTATACTTTAGATTATATCAAGTGACAATTATTTTCTTTTGTTTTGTCCCAAGAAACAGTATTGTTACAATAATATCACTGTACATATTGGGATTGCAGGTAATATGTTTTCATTTAGTATTCTGTTCTTTCTAAAATCCTTTTCTTAATATTGCTGAGTAGTACTCAATTGTGTAGATGTATCACAGTCTATTAATCCATTCTTCAGTTGAGGGGCATTTAGGTTGTTTCCAGGTTCTTGCTATTACAAATAACGCTGCTATGAACATAGTTGAGCTAATGCTTTTGTAGTGTGACTGTGCATCTTTAGCGTACACACCCAGAAGTAGTATTGCTGGGTCCTTGGGGAGATTGATTCTCATTTTTCTGAGAAACAACCATACGTCATTCCAAAGTGGCTGAACAAGCTTACACTTCCACCAAAAATGGAGGAGTGTCACGCCCAACCTCGCCGGTAAGGAAAAACGCGAATCAGGATTCTTCTCTCCAGCCATTTTATTCAGGAACTTTGTACAATCTTCTGAATCTTCTGACCCCAGGGGGAAGCCCACTCACGGCTTAATACCCTCTGGGCCTCCAACCCCAGCAAGCTATGTGGACATCACCCATAGGTCCTAGGACGAGGAAGAAAGCCACCATCCTTGCCTACAGCCAAAAGAGGAGTTGTTTACTCCCTAGAGCACTAGCCCTTGGGAGGGCTGAAGGCAGAAACCGGCGCCATCTTTAGGGCACAGTACAATGCAGCTCCCTACAGTTCCCCCTTCTTTATTAAAAAAGGCAGGCAGAAGCAGAGGTCTAGTCTCTGAAATGCAAAAGGAACATGTACAATTATCGCTCTGGGTGTCATCCACCCAGACAATCCCTGACCTGTCCGACACCCTTTTCACAGAGGCAGGCAGTTGGGTGTCAACCTGCGTGCAACCAGACATACTCCTCATGAGTTCCCATAAGCCAGAGTACTCATGTGCAGTGCTAAGCCTCGCATCCTGCAAAACATTCTTAAGGCTTCTCCTTTAGGGAGGCCAAGCAAGCTTAGGGGGACTGATTGACTCCAATGGCTGAAAAATGCTTGGACAACCGTGGCTGCATTGTGACACTGAAGGAACCTAACACGGCAAATGCACCACAGGCAAACTAGGAATATCAGCACCATCAGGCTCGCTAGAGCTCCCATTCCCGCCCACTCTTTCTGGTGATCCACAGTGGTGGAGAACCAGGACGCCAGTCCTTCTGCCAGGTCCTCATCCACTCCAGTAGAATTCACGATCACCATGGTCACTCTCAGCTGGGCCGTCAAGTTTTCGAATTCACCAATCCAGTTTCCTAAAAGATAACTTGACAACTGTTTAGACAGATTTACAGCATGAATAAAGTTCTGATATTGTACACTAGTCCCACATAATTCTGGAAACTTCCATTCACCGCCATGCTCGGCCAGCTGCCAAAGTGTATCATTCTACTCTTGGACCAGGTCGATCCTTTGATTAATAAGCATCAAGCCCCCTTTTAACTGGGCAATAAGATTCTTTTGTATGTCTAGGGCCTGTACTACATTAGCCGAGACCACATTCAAAGTCTGCACAATCTGCATGATATGGCTTGCGGCTCCTATGGCAGCCAATGAGATGGCTGCAATTATGGCAAGCACTTATCTGTACCATCAGGGCCAGCAAAAGGAGCTTCTGCATCGTCTGTTTGCTCCCTTGCCTCATTTACCTTTCCCAATTGAATCTTCCTGGTCAGACACTCCGGTACCCAAACTGGATCATTTCTATCCTGGGGGAAAACACAAACAGACCCTCTCGCCCATGTCAAAACAGGATCTGGGCCACACCATCGGCCTGTGAGGATGTCTTTCCATGTCACCAGTCCTTTCTGCATAGTGCCTGGATTGGCGTGCCGGTCTGCTACCGCAGCCCCATGGGCATCCAAATTTAGAAAATTAAGAGTAAAGGGAGCTAGGGAAAGTCTTTCCTTTGGAGTGCGGCCATGGCCTATTCCCCCTTTCTGTTTAATAAGGCACTCCTTGAGTGTGCGGTGAGTTCTTTCCACTATGCCTTGCCCTTGGTTGTTATAAGGCAGGCCATGGATCAATTGCTCTCCCATCTGTGCACAGAAGGTTGTAAATTGACATCTGGTATATCCTGGGCCATTATCAGTCTTAAGTTGAATTGGTTAACTGCCCAGACTGCCCATGCCTCAAGGCAGTGAGCAATAACATTACGCCCTTTCTCTCCATTTAGGGCGGTGGCATAGATAATACCAGAACAGGTGTCAATTGACACGTGCACATATTTGAGGTTGCCAAATTCAGAAAAATGTGTCACATCCATTTGCCAAACTTTAAGAGGAAGCAAACCCCGGGGGTTATTTCCCAACGACGGGGAATGATGAAACTCCACACAATGTGAACAGTCCAGAACTATTTGCCTGGCTGCTTGCCTAGAAAGCTGAAATTTACATTGCAAAGTTCTTGCATTAGCATGGTATAACGGATGAAATTCTGTGGCTTGTATAATGGGGGTGGCAGTAAAGACCCATTCTTGCCGGGTAGCAGCATCCACTTGGGCATTGCCTTTGCTCAGAGGCCCAGGTAAGCCAGTGTGGGCTCTAATGTGTTGGGGAAAAAACTTCTTAGAGCAGTTCCTAATAAGATCCTGTAACTGAGAGAATAAACCTGCAACTGAACTGAAAGACCTTATAGGACCCGCTACCTCAAGAATTTTCAAGGCATTAACAATATAAACTGAATCAGAAATCAAGTTAAATGCACAAGAAAAGGTTTTAAAAACTTCTAATACTATTTGCAGTTCTGTTATTTGAGGGGTTCCTGGAGCAAATTGGCATTGGACCGGTGATTGGCCTTGGGCCATGTATGCCCCTACTCCGGTCTTAGAGCCATCTGTAAACACATTAATTGCACAAGGAATAGGTTCTGTAGCTGTCACCTTTGGAAAAACAACAGGATGCTCCTTAAAGAAAGTCATTAATGGGTGTTGTGGATAGTGGTTGTCTAATTCACCAGAGAAGGAGCATCAGAGTATAGCCCAGTCATCAATGGTGGCACACAGCACAGAAATTTGTGCTGCAGTGAAAGGCACCACAATGCTCTCTGGGTAAAGCCTGTTGAAGACCCTGCTGGGCCAACTCAGCAACAGCTGTGGCATAATGCTCAATACTCTTATTTGGGGAGACCTTGGGGTGTATCCATAGCACAGGTCCTTGTTGCCACAGCACCCCTGTGGGTTGTCAAAAAGTGGGAAATATATATAGCAACAACTTCTGATCCTCTTGTACTCGCATCAAGCATGCCTGTCTTAACCTATCTTCTACCAACTCTATTGCTTGATGTGCTTCTTTAGTAAAATGCCTAGGGGAATCTAGGGCAGGATCACCTTTAAGAATGTCGTATAGGGGTTTTAACTCATAATTTGCCAAATTTAGAAATCCCCTAATCCAATTTATATCCCCTAATAATTTTTGATAATCGTTCAAAGTCTTTAAATTGTCCTTTCTTATCTCTATCTTCTGGGGTTGAACTACTCGAGGAGCAATCCTTGCTCCGAAATAATCAACAATCTGAGTCAATTGTACCTTTTCAGGGGCAATAAAGAGCCCTCGGTGCTGGAGTGCTTTCACCAGTACTTCATAGGCTTCTTCTACCTCATCTCTCTGTTTTCCTGCTAACAGTACGTCATCCATATAATGGACACAGCGCACCTTAGGAAACGCTTCACGTACTGGTTGCAGGGCATGCCCCACGTATAGCTGACACATAATAGTGCTATTAGCCATCCCCTGAGGCAATATGACCCATTCAAATCTCTGATCAGGCTCTTCATAATTACATGAGGGAAGTGTGAAAGTAAATCTTTCTGTATCTTTTTTTATATAAAGGTATGGAAAAGAAGCAATCTTTAATGTCTACTACTATGATATGCCATTGTGAAGGCAAGGCCGTCAACAATGGAAGCCCTCAGTGTACCGGGCCCATAGGTTGCATCTGATTATTTATAGCTCTTAAGTCATGCAATAATCTCCATTTTCCCGATCGCTTCTTAATCACAAATACAGGTGTATTCCATGGTGAAGTAGAAGGTATGATATGCTTCTGTGCTAGCTGTTCCTGCACTAGTTCTTGGACTGCTTTCAATTTTTCTAAAGACAGGGGCCACTGAGGGACCCATACAGGTTTCTCAGTTTTCCAGGTGATGGGAATGCCATCCTCAGTGGCCCCTATGAAAAACCCAATCTTTACCTTGGCACTCTATATTGAGGCATGACAGGGTCCTTCCTACCCTGCAAGTGCTTTCCTAAACCAAATTCTGGGTGAAATCCCATGTTTTTTATCAACTTCTGGGATGTCACTGAATATTCATTGCAAAGCTTAAAGCCCATGTCTTTTAATAGGTCTCTACCCCAAATTGTAATGGGTAAATCAAGCACATAAGGTTGTATTCTGCCTGAGTGACCTTCATCACTTCTCCAGGAAAGTTGTCTTGCACTAATTTTAGGAGCCTTGGCATACCCCAAGCCTTGTAAGGTTTGTGAGGAGACCCGAACCGGCCACCCGGAGGGCCAATCCTTCCTTGCTATAATGCTTTTGTCAGCACCAGTATCTAACAGTCCTAGAATCCTTTTATTATCTACTGTTAAGGTTAGAATGGGTCGCTGATTCAGCTCTATGGACAAGAATGTCAAGTCCGTGCCTGTGGACCCAAATCCTCCTTTTCCCCTTTCTTTCTTAGCGGCAGGGTAGCGGCCATGTAGGCTAGGAAGAATCACTAATTGTGCTATTCTATCACCTGGAGATAAAGCAGTAATCCCTTTCGGGGATTCCACCATTATCTTCACTGTTCCTGTAAAGTTTGGGTCTATTATGCCTGGGAGAACTCTAAGGTCTCGTAGTGCTGAGGATGATTGCTCTATCAACAAGCCCATGGTGTCAGGCTCCAGAGGCCCTGTAAAGTCAGACTCTATCACCTGCACCCCCATTTGAGGGGTTAGTATGAGTCTGGTGGTGGCACGGAGGTCCAGCCCTGCGGAGCCCTTAGTGGCTCTCCACGGTCCTTCGGGTGGCGCAGGGTTGGCCATCGTTCTAGTGATTGGCCCTCAGCCTGGTCTGTCACTGCCCCATATATTTGCCAGCCCTGAGGACGGGGGCCCCGCAGCCCATTTTTTGGACAGGCCCCTGCTTGTTGGTAGTCAATGGGCCGTCCTTCTGCATCCCTAACTGAGTGGCACTCATTTGCCCAATGCCTCCCCTTCTGGCATTTGGGGCATAACCCAGGCTTTACGAGGCATGGCTCATCCCTCCTTGCGCCATTTCCTTGGTCAGGGCAATTCTGCTTTAAGTGGCCTATTTTACCACATCGGAAGCAAGCTCCTGAGGCCCCTGCATTGTTCCCCCTTTCTTGGTGAGTTGCACCATGGCTGCAGCTAGCCCTGCATTGGTCAGTGGGCCCCCTAACTCTCAGCATACCTTCATCCATGATTCAAGTCCCCTATTTTTATAAGGAGTAATGGCAGCTCGGCATTCCTTGGTACATTGTTCATATACTAGCTGCTTAATCAAAGGCATGACAGTGTCAGGATCACCAAAAATGCGGCCTGCAGCCTCCACTAGTCTGGCCATGAAATCAGAAAAAGGCTCAGTGAATCCTTGTAGGATTTTAGTAAGGTTCCCACTCACCTCTCCTTTATTTGGGAGAGATTTCCAGGCTTTGATGCCAATTTTATTGATCTGCTCATAGACTTGCGCAGGGTAGCCTGTCTGCTGATTAGAAAAACGACCCTGTCCCAATAGCATGTCCCTATCCCATGCCTGGTTCCCAGCTGCCTGGTTTGCTGCTGCTTCCTCATTAGCGAACTCAATCAAAAATGATCTCCAGTCTAAATATTGTCCTGGACTAAGGCATGCTCTTGCAAGATTGCTCCAATCATTGGGTGTCATGCAGTGTCTACTCAATGCCTCCACTTGTGCCAAAGTGAAAGAGGCAGTAATGCCATAAGTTCTTACTGATTTGTCCAGTGACTTAATTACTTTAAAATCCAGGGGCTCTTCATAACGATTCCCCTGGGGATCTTGGAATACAGACAATGCCGACACCAGTTTCTGTCTTACTTTACTCCATAATGCAGGGTTAAAGGACTGATTGCGGCCGCTAAAGCCACACCCTCCATCTGAGTAATCTGGGGTAGTGGATGGCAGAGGGCCACGCTTCCCAGGAAGCAAGCGCTCCCTCGGGGCTAGCCTCTTTTCCCTCTCTCCCTTTTTTGAAACCAATTTCTTAGTTTCCTTTTCTTTTCCTGACTCCTCTGACCTTGATAGGTCTTCTTCAGAACTACTGCTCTCAAGGTCCAAAAGCTGAAGATCCTCTAAATCTGGGTAAGTGTTTCCCCCGGAATCTGATCCTTCAGTTCTAAGGCTTCTCACTTCTTCACTGCTTGCCCCATCAGATCTTTCCTCTCTTAATTGTTCTAAAGCAGCCTGACCCCCTTCAATTGCCTCACATCACCTCTGATCATCCAAACAATCTCGAATCACCCTCCAAATGGTTCTCATGCCTGCCTTTAGAAATCCCTGCTCATAGGCAAAGTCTAAATCTCA